>OU342743.1:233574602-233599180 GCA_910589775.1 Avena eriantha
GGGCTGCAACTACACGGCCCGCCGGCAGAGCTCGTCGTCCACCTTGTAGATGGGCACTTGATCGAAGTGATTAGGATCTCGTATGGGCAAGCCCAACTTCTCCAAGAGCAGGTGTCGTTCACTGACTCGACCACACCGCCTGCTAATTTTCTAGGGGGACGACTCTGTTTTCGTCCTGACCATCACCGTCGGTGTTCCGGGAACCAGAGCCAGGCCCACCGTCATGGGTGCCGTATGCGTCAGGTTGGTCTCGTGCGCCTGGCCCATATACACGGTGCGCATGTGGGCGAACGCCCAGCCGCCGTCGTCGGATAGCATTCTTGTGCTAGCCGAGGCGCCGAGCTGCCCGACGCCGCGGGAGGTGGAGTATGTGGACCTAAGGTCGATCCTATGCGTGCCATCTCAGTACCTTGTCGGTGCTGGACCAAACAGGCAGATGGATTTCTACATTTGTATCGAGAAGACCGACAGACAAATGTAGTACTTGTGTTGTCGTTACTGTTAGACTTAAGCGGTGCTTCTCACGTGCTTAGAGCATACGTGTTGTGCGAATGTACCCCAGTTGTAGTTTTCGGTACTCCTTAATACTTCGACGAGTTATTATATTGGTCCAATCAGCTTGCTGTTGTCACATTGCAAAGTCCGCTTGCTCTGGACAGACCGGCAATACCGTGTGCTCCCGCTCCCGCATGTCAGTGTCACGTGTTCCGAGGGCCCACCTGCCAATGTCCTTCCCCTCAAAGCCACTATCCCAACTTCTCTTCCATCCTGCACTCCCGCCTGATGGTTGTAATCTGATGATTTTCATTGGATTGTTTACAAGTAATATACGTTGATAATGCAACATGCAATGGAACAGACACAATTTCTAAAGTGGGAGCACTCATCGGCTGCTATTGCAGACATTTCTTAATATAGCTCGACAAACACATTACAATAATTGTACTCGCATTAAAAACAACCAAAATTGCAACCATCCTAAACAACATCTAAACCCACATCACACAGTTGTCATCGGAGTCCACCTCGATTGGTGAGACCGCCGTGCCCTTCCCAGCGACATCCACTCCCGCTCGTGGCTTGCCCTTTTCCAAGGAGGCAACAATGGCGTTCTGCACAGCTTCGTCCCCGTCACCCTCCACATCGGAATCGACAATGACGAAGGAGACGGGGTTGGCGTGGACCGAGCGTCGTCACACCTGGTGGCTCCTGCTCGAGCTTGACGCCGCATCAGTCCTTCTACAGGTAGGAGGGGCCGAGCTCGCATACGTAGCATCGTCACTCCTCTCAAGAAACCATGGCCATTTGATACTGCGACGGTAGGATCTTGGGGTGGATCCGCCGTGGCGAGCCCTAACGGAAGCGGTGGAGCGGATGGATCTGCCAGCGCGAGCCATGACAAGTTCCTAGGAGGGAGTAAGATTGTGGGCCAGGCGTGTCTGGTTCCTGAGCAAGACCTCCTAGTGATATGTACGTGGGCAAGGTACCAAAAAATTTCGTCCAATGCGCGCGACAGGGCTTTTCAACCATGAAGGCGCGAGTTTCTTTTGACAAGTCCACACGCTAGGTCCCCCACCTATCAGCTGAATGTGGACGGTAGGATTCTGCCCGAGTTATTAAGTAGGGATAAATCACGCTTCACCACTACCCTGACATCCAAAGGCTCCTCTTTCTTCTTCCCTTGCTCCCCTCACTCATGGCTCGCAGCTCGTGTAGTTCGTCTCGGGCGGAATCAGGGTCGGCTCAACGCCGTTAGGCGGGTGCCCCCATCAGGTACCGAAGGGAGCCCTATGATTACTACCCCGATATGTTGTGTTTGTGTGGTGAGAAGATGCCGAGATGGATTTCATGGACCGACGAAAATACTGCAGGAAAACTCAGCAACTGCATCATCAGAGCGGTAAGTTCCTACTGTAGGTACAATGGTAACCCAGATCCGGAAAGCGTAATGTAATTCTTTTTTTTGTTTCCTTCGACCTACTACGCAGGAAGGGAGGGGGACTGGCTGTGACAAGTTTGTGTGGATCGAAAAGCCACTGACAGGTTTTCACAAAGAGCTTGTTCAGGATCTGCGTGATGCTGTGTGGGACAAGAAAGAGGAGATTTGTGCGATGGAGCGAGAGATCCGGGAGCTTCGCTAGGTGTAGGGGAGGCAGAGGCAGGGAGGTGGTGAGACAGACGGGCTCAAGATTAGGCCAGATAGTGGGCAAAATTTCCTCATTATCTGGGCATTATCTGTTGCATTTGCAGTTTATGTTGCCATGTCATTGTCCAGCAGCTGAAATAAGTTGCTGCTTCATGGAGTGTAGCGGACAGCTTAAGAAATTGTTTTCCAGCCCAGAAACTTATCATAAGTGTAATGCCAACAACAGGGATTTTTAAGCGCCTATAAATAAATCATGTCTGTGCCACTAACACCCATCGATTTTGGAGAGGATTTAACCGCTCAGCTATCGCGATTGTTCAGATAGTAGTGGCACAGTCATAGTTTTGGATTCAACTAGTGGCCTCGGCCGTATCAAATCCTAAAGCCGTGATACATTTCACTCTGAGTACGAGAGGCAGATTGTTTCGCCCGACAAGTTCCACGCACACAGCTCCAGAGTTTAACCGAACTACATATATATAGGTTCAAGTTCAATACATCATTAGGCTGCTACACTGCTAGCCCTCTTTCTCTGCTTGGGTGCCAACTTTCTTCCTCTTTCCTTCACGTCCACTGGCTTCTTCATCTCCTGCCTTCTTCCTCTTCCTGGGTGCCAATTTTCTTACCTTCATGTACCCTGCATCTCTGGGCCGAGGGAAGTCAGGACAATCAGCACCAGAATCTTGTCTGGCATCATCACTCCACTCGTTTTGGTTTTCTTCCCACAGCAAAATCACTGAGTCGGCTGTCTTATTTCTTACCTTGCGCTTCCTGTAAAAAAAGTACATGGATTACTACCTTATATCTACAGACTATAAACAATTTTTGTGTGTGAATGTACCTTCTCATACCTAGGTTTGGGAGCATTAAGGGGACATCCAGCTACTCTATGCCCTATAAGATGGCAGGTCTTGCATCTATTTTTGCCCTTCTTTGTAGCACAGAAAGCCGAACCCTTCTTCTCGAGAAAATTCTTAAAACTATTCACCTAGGGTCTTCCTCTGCCCCTTTTGTAACTGGATGGCAAAGCTCGAAAGGCAGTTGGACTTGAGGCCACTGAGATGGGTCTGTACATGGCTCGACGGATCCAGCGTACCCAGCTCTGAACTTTTCCATAGAGTAGTAGTCTGACAAATAATGATCCAAATGTGGTAGAGTTCTTTTCTTCACCAAGAAGGCCAAGGCGTGGTCGCAAGGTTTCTCGGTATGCTGCCACTCTAAGCAGGTGCATTCTCGCATTTGGATGTTCACAACATCCCTTTTGCCACTTTGACATATCGACCACCTCACAGCTTCTGTTGGTTGACGGGAGAACCTTAAGATGAGCAAGTCCTCGGCTTCTCTTGTGCAGTTGCTGTACAACTGGTGGTAGCATATGTCCTCTAAGTCTCCTACCGATCTCTCTCCTTATATTTAACAGCTTCATGATCATACCACGTATGCTGTCCATGAAGATATGAACATGACGCACTTTTATGTCCTTCACCCAGTTATTTAGGCATTCTGCAAGGTTGTTGTTTATGTAATCAACTTTGATGTCAGGCTTGAATTGACTCCTCTTCCATAGCTGCGAATGATAGACGGCTAAGTACTCTGGAAGTTCAGGGGCTTCGGCAAAAATCTTGCTCATGAAATAATCGCTGCTACTAGGTTTGTAAACTCTAGCAGCAGGAAACATGTAACGAAATACGCTGCCTGCATAGTGTGAGTACAAGTTGAGCATCATATGGGCATGGCATTCTCTACCTTCATCTCGCGGGAACACCTCCTTCACTGCATTCTTCAGCCCTTTGCATGCATCCGTGGATATAGCCAATGGATCCATGTGGCCTATTGATCTCTTGAGATGCCTCATAAACCAGACCCAGTTTTCCTCCGTTTTTGTTTCAAACAGCCCGATTGCCACTGGGAACATCCAGTTGTGACCATCAAGTGCTGTGGCAGATAGCAGGCAGCCTTTCCATTTGCCAGTTAGGACAGTGCTGTCTACACTCAGATACGGCCTACAGCTGCCCTTGAATCCATCGATGCAAGGTTTAAGCGCCATGAAAAATCTTTTGAAATATATTTTACCACCTTCTGATTCGGTGTCAATCTCCACAACACTCCCCGGACACCTAGCTTGTACCTCCGCCTTGAAGTTATACAGCATCCTGAAGCTATTGCTCCAATCCCCGTGCAAGACCCCCATAGCTTTCTCTTTACCTTTCCAAACCATGTAATATGTAAGGACAATGTTGTATTTAGAACCGAGGCTAGTCTGAATATTCTTCGCAGTCTCCTTAGGGTTATCCTTAAGTATGGACATAGATTGCATAGCCACCCACTCCGTATCAGCCATTGAGGATTTCAGTTTGCTTCCTGTCGGACACATGTGTACAGGGCCCATTCTGTTCACCTGCAACACAGATTCATTTAAAAGATAAGCGGAGTCGACTAGTTGCTAGAAAGATATCACACATCAATTGTAGTTATAGAGTGAAAAGAGAGAGAAAGAGAGTTCTAATGGTTTGCTGCATTCATTGCCCCAATACCCTAATTGCAGTCGACGCAGGTAAGGATCTTGCTGTGATCCTCCATGGACAATGTACCTCGGGCCGTCCATTCATCCACGTTAACTTGCAAACGGCCTCATACCTCTTGGCAGAGTTCTTCAGTTGATAAACGTCGAACTCCCCTTTATACAAAAATGCTGGAACGACATCCTGAACTCATGCATGCTCCTGAACTCGGTGCTGACCGAAATTATAGGATACTCGTGGTCATGTTTCATTTCTTATACTTCAACACCCAAATCATCGACTAGAATACCAGCCTCATCGTTAAGTTCCTCGTCTATTTCATCATCACCAGATTCTTGATCCTCTACAGTGCCTGCTTCTTCATCTGATTCAGAATCTTCGCCATCGTCTCTAATGCCAAGTACTGCACACATCATATTGACTCCCATGGGTGGGGCTGCACCATCGTCTCCACCCGGATGGACAGGAACATTGCCCCAGTCCACCTCACCGGCAACTCTGTTTTCTCCAAGACACTCAGTTGGTTGTGCTGCAACCACATGGGGTGGTCTTATGTTTGCACGCATCCCAGGTACTTCAGTGGACAAACAGCAGTCAGAATCAATTTCATCTTGAGTGTACAGAACCCTCTTGCTCTTCCTGTGTACATCCTCCTTCCTGATGTAATCTTTCCTGATGGTATCAGTAGGGCTTGACATCCGCATTCCATTCCCCATCGAACTAGGCCTTTTGTTGCCGCTCTTGGGTGTGATCTCCTTACTGCATCCCCTCACGGGTGTTGGCTCTAGGGTGCTGGCATTATTGCCCGACCTCCGCGGCGTGTTCTTCTTTGAATTAGCCCTTTTGCTGCTACTATTGGGCATGTTCTCCTTCGTGTTGGCATTATTGCCTGACCCCAGCGGCGTGTTCCGCTCCAAATTAGCCCTTTTGCTGCTACTATTGGGCGTCTTCTCCTTCGTGCTGGTATTATTGCCTGACCTCAACGGCGTGTTCCGCTCCAAATTAGCCCTTTTGCTGCTACTATTGGGCGTGTTCTCCTTCGTGCTGGCATAATTCCCTTACAGCGGCGTGTTCCGCTCCAAATTAGTGTTTTTTTCTACTCCCACTGGGTGTGGTAGCCTCTGTGCTGGCCATCTTCTCCTCTTTGCTACCACTCTTGGGAGTGTTCACCACCGTGCTAGCCCTCTTAGCGTTTTTGCTGCTACCGTTCAGTGTGGCATTTTGACTGGATCTTAGGGGTGTACTCTGCGGCATGGTGCCTTTTGTCGTGCAACTCTTGGGCGTCCTCTTCTCTAGCGTGGTCTCCTTGGTGACGTTCTTCTTCGGGGTGCCCTTTCTGGGGATGCTCTTCCTGCTCCTCTTTATGACGCTCCTCTATAAGACTCTCCTCTGTTCGAAGCCACCCTCAGTCGCACCAGCCCCAGTGATGCCATGGATCAGGTCATGCATGCCTTCTAAAAGTCCATCATCTCTATTGTCGATTTCCAATTCCTCTCCAACCGTGAGCACTACCAAGTGGAAGTAAACTTCACCTCTATAATGTTTCCTTGTAAACGGTACAACTAAATCCCTGGTATCTTTCACTTCGATAGCCTTTTTGCTCCTGTAACCATAATATAACAAACGTGCTTCCTGGGAGGACCCCCACAGCACCTTCACACGTAACGATGCCATCAGGTCAGATAACTCTACCACTTTAGGGTCGTATCTGCCAAGGATTACATCAAACTCGTCATAGAATTTTTCTGTGCCATCATCTAATTTTGCAGTATAATCCGTGACACCGACACGAACGATTACTTTGCCATCATTAGGTTCTTCAGGATAGAAACCTCCGAGAGGTTCGAGAGATGGAGCGGCACCATCAGACCCAGCCCCAATGCCACTGCCACCATCACTAGCGTCATCGTTAGTTAGATCAACCTCGGTGGAAGTACCATGACCAGGAGCAAGGCGAGGGCCCTTAGCAGCGGGAGCTACATTACATGGTGGACAGGCAGGGCCCCTTCTAACGACAGCCACAATAGGATCAGCTGCTGCCATGCCACCTCGACGATCAGGAGCAGTTCCCACAACTGAAGTGTATCGAGTGCTAGCAGAGTCCAGACCATGAGCTGGCTTCAGACCAGCAGCTCGCGGAACCCGAGCACAGGTTCGAGGAGGAGAGAATGGTTCAGTCTTTGCAACAACAGTGGGCAGCCTCTAGAAGCCTTAGTTTGCTCAACAGCGGCAGGGATTGGGTCAACAGCGTCCAGATCAACAACAACACGAGGACGACCAGTACCAGCAGATTCTAGAGCACGGGTTCGCACAACTTGAGGACGGTTTCGAGGAGGAGCAGCACACAAGGCGGCGGTCTTGGCAACAACAGCGGGGTAGCCTCCGGACACCTTAGTTTGCTCAACAGCGGCATGGATTGGGTGAGCAGCAGCCGCAGCAACACGCTCACGGGGACGGGGACGACCAGTACCAGCAGATTCCAGAGCAGAGTTTTCCACAACGGCAATACGGGGACTCCTACGAGGAGGTTGCCTGGTAGAAGCATGTCGCGGACGAGGAACCACATTTTGCTCCACAACAGCAGGGGTTCGAGTTAGACCTCCCTGTCCAATAATAGCTGGGCGACTCCCAGTAGCAGGAGCTTCCTCATCCACTATGTTACACACCAGTGTAACCACGCGAAGCCTAACATGTTGTTTCATCAACCCAATTAGCTGACTGTCACACGCTATAGGAACCTTGAAGCCTCGTTCATCAACGATGCTGAACCGTGCAGTCTGCTCTGGCCTCATTTTAGCAAGTTCATGCACAGCAGCAACTAAACCAGGGACAGTGCATAACTGCACAGGCACTACTTCCATCTTCAGACTCTAAGCCTGTTTCCACGTGCTCTTCCCATGTGCTAATTTAACGAGGTAGCCACAGATGCTCACCAGAACCGTGTATTTGGGTTCAGCGGAGATCCTAGTTGACAGAAAATTGGAGACAAAAGATAAGAATTGTTTGTCAGCGTCATGCTAGCAAACAATTCTATGTTCGATATATCTCTGTAATGCCAATAGCCAGCTAGCAGTTATAGGTAGTGCGAATAGCAAAGAGAAGAGTAGCTCACCCGAAATTAGCCAGAAGTACTTCTTCCTCGGCAAATGGATCTGCCATCCTTCTCGCTGCTCAGCTCGTCGGCGGTAGAGGCAGGCTAGATCGCCGCAACGGCTGGCACGACATTCGGCATTAGAGCTCGGTAGCAGCGAGTAGGCACAGCAACTTGGCGCCAGAAGTCAAATGCCCGAAGAGATCATTCTGGTTGGAGAGGGGATTTCGACGCCGCCGGTGCTAGGGTTCATGCGAAAGGAGGAAGGGAGTGGATTTGTGAATTCGGTCAACGCACGATGCTCCTTTAGTATCTTGTTTCGCCTACGTGGTTGCCGCGTTGGCGCCCGCGTCACGGATAGATAACCGACATGTGGGTCCTGACCGTCTACTTCACGGGGTAGTTTCACGGCATGTTTGGATTTGGCAGGGGTGAGACGAGTTTGCCTCGAAATGGCCCCTCTCAGTAGTTGGCGGCCCAAATTTTCGAAACGCGGTAATTTCAGGCAACTTAGGTACCGCCATGCGCTGGCCTGCCAACTTTGGTACCGCAGACGAACAAGCCCATTAAGATGGGCATGATAATTTCGAAGATGCTCACATAGGAATATGAATTGAAGTGAAAGAGAGCATTAAGAAGCAAAAATACGCACTTTTAAGTCTAACCCACTTCCTATGTAAGGGAATTTTGTAACAAACAAGTTGTTGAAACCAAAGGCAACTTGCATAAGAAGACAAAAGAAGTGCACCATAAAAACTTTCAGCATAAAACGGGGAAATTTGATATTATTGAGATGCATAAGAACACTTTTCCCTCTCTCATAGTAACTTTCAGTATCATGCATAAACTTAACAATATATCTATCACAAGGACCATCATAGAAATAATCACTTATTCTAACAGAAAACACAGGAATTCTAGCTCTCATAACACTACTTTGTGAAACGATATTAGAGGTATCCTTACAAAGGATAGTGTGTCCCTCTTTTTATATTTAGTGACAAAGTCTTTCACATTCACTATTATAGGTTCATCAACCTTTTGTTTATCAGGTTCAACAGCTTTATTCATACTTTCATCTACCATACTAGCCATCATAGAATGTTCCTTTATCTTAACTGGGAAAGGCATTTTCTCAATATAAGGTTCGGGTAAAACATGATTAGTAGTATAAACTTCAGTATTTCTTGCAGGAACACTCTTAGCAACATCTTTATAAGGTTCATGATACTTATTCCACTTCTTTTTAGGTACTTCAATGTAGGAAGCAATAGCTTGAGAGTCTAGACCATAAGCATTTTTAATATTTTGAAAGTCATCAGTTCCCACAAAAGATTCAATGCATTCATAATCATAATTTATACCTGACTTTCTACCTTTTTCATTCTCCCAAGCTTCAGCATTATCTTGAATACGGTCCAGAAGATCCCATTTAGCTTCTTCTTCCATTCGAGTGAATGATCTAGCACAAGAAGCGTCCAATAAATCTTTATCATGTAGAGGGAGCCTTGCATAAAAGTTATTGATAATAATATTGATTAACTATTGTTCAAGCTAAGTTTATTTTCTCCTTGTTTGCTTGTTTCTTTATCAAAAATACAAAAACAGTAGTTCCTTCTCTAGTTCTTATTCTCGTTGGTCTGTTATTGTCTTGCCTTATCATGCTTGTTGTCAATGGTTGGTTTCTTTGAAACTGAAGCTTATTGGCAAGGTGGGTTCACGGAAGATGAAAAATATTATTATAAGGAACACCGCTTGTCACAAAAATGGAAACACTTATGGGAACAAATTGATAGATTGTATACCATTGCTAGAAATATGTGCTCTACTTATAATGTTACTTATTGCCTTCATAAATCGTGTTGCTGTAGGAGGTACAAACACCTCCCTTTTCAATGTGAGTATAATGATAATGATACCATATCTTCCTATGTTAAGGGAAATTATGACCTTTATGATGTGGAACAAATTGAGGAATTTATTGCTTGGAAGGGTGCATTTGAACTTGCTAGTTTGCTTGAAAATATTGATGATTCACCTTACAAATGTGAGGTGTATGGTATACTTAAATTTTGCTTTGATAATTACAAGGATGAAAATGGCTATATTCTTGAATATTTTAATAGATGCTTTCCACAAATGGAAGAGACTAATGCCTTGCAGGATCCTATGGAAGAAGGAATTGATGAACCTGAAATCTCATTAGATGAAAAAGAGGAGGAGAGTGATGAACAAAAGGAGGAAGAATGGATTAGCTACCCATGCCTACCTTCTAATGAGAGTAACTCTTTATCCCTTACATTATTTGATTGTCCTCCATGCTTACTAAAGGAGAATGGATGTTATGTTCCTGAGGTTTCTTTTGAAGATGTTTATGATAAAGCTCTAGTGCTTGTAGATCATGAAAAGCATGCTTTATGTGATATTTATATTGTTGAGTTTATTCATGAGGCTATTGAAAATTATTATGAGAGAGGAAAATATGGTTGTAGAAGTTTTCATGTTATTGAAACACCTCTCTATGTGCTGAAAGTTTTGAAGTCACTCTTGTTTTATCTTCCTATGCATGTCACTTTGTTCCTTGCGAATTTATTTGCTTACACGATTCCTATGCATAGGAAGTGGGTTAGACTTAAATGTGTTTTGAATTTTCTCCTTGATGCTCTCTTTTACTTCAACTCATATTCCTTATGAGAGCATCCTCTCAAACTTTTATGCCTAAAGATGACAATATGTCTATTATTCTTGGGAGACCTTTTCTTAAATACTGCAGGAGTTGTTATTAATTGTAATCAAGGAAGGGTGACTTTCAATGTTAATGACAAGGAACATACTTTCCCAAGAATATTGAAAGGACTTATGGTTTGAATTCAATTGAACATGTTGAGGGCATTCAAGTTGGAGAAATATATTGTCCCATACCAAGAAAAAATCTGAAACCATTATGATTGGGACCATTGCTATCAATGTTGAGGTAACATAATCATTAGTGGAATACAAAGTTTTTTCTCATATGAAATTGTTTTGGTAACAAGACCTGATCAACCTTGTTAACAAAAGGATTTCATTGAACAAAACAATGTTTTCACCATGATTATCTCCGCTTACTTCTATTCTATCCATTTTAGTTTTTCCTTATGCCTAACTTAAAGGTGTGAAAGAAAAGTACTTATTAGGAGATAACGCAAAAGTTTTAGATGAGTTTTGGAAGTTATTACTTCGGTAATAACCGCTCCTTATCCTTTTTATTTGCTTTTTGTGCCAAGAGTAACCTCTAATGAGAGAGAAGTAATGATTGGGAAAGTTGTTGTCCCGAAATAGATTTCTATGCTTCACCATAAAAATTCGTGTAAAATCTTTGAACGTCTTTTTGAGGCGTGAATGTTTGTGCTTCTGCCCCAGGTTGTTATCTAACTTTTGTTAGTTCAACACTTTTTGATTTGAGCAACAGAAGATCTTTGAAAAAATTCGTCTTTACCTGCTGGTCTGTTTTCACAGATTTCTGCCATTTTTCTGCATTTGCTTCTTGTTGGTTCCTTTTTGAGTTCTTTTGGGGAATTGAGCTTTTTGAGGGAAGTGCTACAGTATCTAGTGTTCTAATGAAAGTTTATTGGTGTTAGAACTGAACCTTAAGACTTATTTATCTTAAGTGCACTAATGTTGCTAATAAAGATTGTGTGAAGTTTTGTATGAAGGAAAAATTTCAGGTATATGAAAGGAATGAGTAATGAGATGAAGGATGGACTAAAGCTCAAGCTTGGGGATGCCACGTGTGTCACCCCAAGAAATATCCAATAAGTACAAGCGTCAAAGCTTGGGGATGCCCAAGGCATCCCCTTCTTCATCAATAAAAATCTCAGGTTTCTTTCAAACACTTCATTTTATTATTTCATGCACAGTTGTGTTGTTCTTGGATCATCTTCTTTTTGTTTTCGTTTTGGTTTTTAGTTTGCGTGGTTTGCTTAGTTTGCTGAATAAATTGGTTGGACCTCCTCTCTCATACATTGGTATTCAAATAGTTTGGTTTGGTTTGGAAAAGAGTAGGAAAGCTCATGCTTAAGTGGTAAAGAGAGCTTGTTTCGACTGTGGCCTATGCTTTGTCATGCCATGCTTGATATTGTTTTCGCTTGATGCTTAGTATTCTTTGCTGTAGCATGACTTGTTATAAACAATTGAGATTGCTTAATGTGCTTTGGATGAATCATGCGTTGCTTTAGCATATTAAAGCATAGTATTGTGGTATTCTCCTTTGATACTTTATTTGGGTTGACTTGGCACATGCTCACACCATGTTATGACTATCCCAAGTCACCATAAGCCTTTATGATCCTTTAGTTTTCAATTTGTAGTATCACTTTATGCTTTGATCAATGATGTTTTGTCGCTCTGCATGATTATGGCCATTATTGCTCTCTTGTTTCTCACTCCCTTACTATTGCTAGCCTTCACTTACACTGAGTATGTTTTACTCATGTTTCCAACTCCCTAAAACCAAATATTGTCAAAGTGTCCACCATACCTACCTATTAGCATCATTTGCTACTTCCGTGCATATTCAATATGCCTTGTTTTCTTCCGAATAAAATGTTTGCTTGTTATGAGAAAGTTAGTTAGTAAAGCTCTCAGAACTTGATGGCACACTTTACTTACTGCACTTAATAAACCTGAACCACTGTGAACTCTCCATGAAAGTTATATGCTTGCTAATTATAGGCTGGGGATTAGCAGAACCGTGTTGTCACGGGGAACGCTTTCAACACTTGTAAATATATACCCAGTTGATACCTTGCTCTTTTGTTTGCGGATGTCGTCGGTGTGAAATAAAAGGGGAGCTTGTAAGTCCATGGAGTTAGGTATGTGTGTTAGAGAAACGCCTGGGCCGCTGGTCTAATCCATGCTGACATGGTGGAAACCTGCAGCGTAACCATAATGATATCTATGAAGCATTCTTCTTATAAAAAAAGAGAGATGGCTATTGAGAAAAAGAAAAAAAGAGATTTATGAAAAGAGGAAAGAGAGAAAAAAGCACCATTTTCCCATGGTAAATAAGAAGATTGCTGAGATACTCATTGTCTGCTTGCCTTGTCACTTTGATATGGGGACTCTTTCATATCATCGGGCAAGGGGTACCCCGTTGGCGGTTCTCAATGATATGCACATACTTACGATGACAAGAACTTGCCGGTAACTGAAGTTGAGTAGCATGAGGAGCGGCCCTCGTACTCAAGGGACTTGGGATTTTCAGTTTATAGTCTCTCAAGCATATAACTCAGATTGGACCTCACTTTCACCTTAACCACATTAAAGATGCTTATGATAGGGGCAATGAGAGCTCAAAGCTAATGAGTACCATACTTTCAGCATTTGGAAGCCTTTCAAACTATTCAAAACCTTTTCTTTTACTTGTTGAGTCTCCACATATTCTTTGAGAACTTTCTTGAGAGCATAGTGGCCATTCTTAGTTCTATGTGCATTGTCCCAAGACTTGTTGATTGATGCATACCTTGATATTGCTTGTTTTAAACTATTTGTATCTAGTCACTCTTGTAAAATTTGAAGGTGTCATATGCATTTATGTTTGCTACTCTATGAGGGACAAGCTGAATGCCACTATGCTATGTTTTCTTTATGTGAAACAAACAAACGTCTTGCAAAGCATTGTTATTCATGAACCTTTTGTTTGTGCCTTTTCATGTTGCATCATAGTTCCTTTGTCTTATTGCTATAACTTTGTATTTCATGTTATGATTGAAGTGCTCTGATCCCAACTTTGAATGTTTTGCAAATACTTTGATCAAGTCTTTGATGGTGCATGTCACCTCAAAAATTATTCTTTCTTTTTATCACTTACCTACTCGAGGACGAGCATGTGTTAAGCTTGGGGATGTTAATACATTGCAAATGTATCTATAATTTTTGATGCTCCATGCTTGGTTTTATCCACTTTCTTGTGTTTTGTCCACACTTTGGAGTAGTTTTCATATGATTTCTTGGACTAACCTATTAACAAGAGCCACAGTGCCAGCTGCCTATTTTCTGCTGTTTTTGGTTCCAGGAAAGTCAGAAAATGAATATTCTCGGAATTGGACGGGACAAAAGCCAAAGTGCCTATTTTTCCAGAAGACTCACGGAGCCAGAATACAAGACGGAGGAGGGCCAAGGGCTGGCCACACCACCCCCAGGCGTGGGCTGGGCCTGGCCGCGCCAGGGCATGGCGTGGTGGCCCCAGGCACCCCCTCGGTCTCCCTCTTCGCCTATAAGAAGCCTTCTGACCTAAAAACTTCGGGGGGTTCGACATTTTTCCACGAAAAGTTCCGCTGCGCCGCCACCATCTAAGGGGAGATTCGGGGGATAGAAAGTCTCTGTTCTGGCACCATGCCAGGACGGGGAAGTGCCCCCGAAGCCATCTTCATCGATCTCCACCATCATCTTCATCGACCATCCATGTTTCCCCCATCTATGAGTGAGTAATCCCCCGATGTAGGCTATGGGGATGGTAGGGATTGGATGAGATCGTTCATGTAATGGCATCAGATTGTTAGGGCATGGTGCCTAGTATCTTTTATTAGTGCTTTATGACTTTGTTGCGACTTGTTGTGCTTAATTCTTGTCACTAGGGCCTGAGTGCCATGATTTTAGATCTGAACATGTTATTGATCCATTATGATAGTATTGTTTTTGGTCTTATCTGCAAGTTGTTTATACATGTTGTCCGGAACCTATGGCCCGAAGTAACAGAAATCGGGATAACCGGAAGGGAAAGGCTTTGATGTGAGGATCACATGTGTTCATGAAGTGTTAATGCTTTGCTCCGGTGCTCTATTAAAAGGAGCACCTTAATTGCCAGTAGTTCCCTAGAGGCCCCGCTGCAAACGGGCTGGCAGGACAAAAGATGTTGTGCAAGTTCTCATTGCGAGCACGTATGACTATATATGGAACACATGCCTAGGATTGTCTAGTACTTGGGTGCTTTATCTTATTTATCTGCAATTGCCCTATGTTCTGATTGCCATGTGAATTATCTTGTCCATGCAACGCCCGTCCATCCATCCCTATGCCTACCGCACTCGAATCCCATCCATCCCTATGTCTTATCCCGATTTCTGTCACTTCGGGGCCATAGGTTCCGGACAACAACGTGTGTATACAACTTGCAGATAAGACCAAGAACAATACTATCATAATGAATCAATAATAAGTTCATATCTAAAATCATGGCACTCGGGCCCTAGTGACAAGCATTAAGCACAAAAAGTCGCAACAAAGTCATAAAGCACTAATAAAGATACTAAGCACCATGCACTAACAATCTAATGCCATTACATGAACGATCTCATCCAATCCCTACCATCCCCATAGCCTACAGCGGGGGATTACTCACTCATAGATAGGGGAAACATGGATGGTCGATGGAGATGATGGTGAAGATCGATGGAGATGGCTCCAGGGGAACTTCCCCGTCCCGGCAGGGTGCCGGAACAGAGACTTTCTATCCCCCGAATCTCCCCTTCGGTGGTGGCGGCGCAGCGGAACTTTTCGTGGAAAAACGTAGAACCCCCCGAAGTTTTTAGGTCAGAAGGCTTCTTATAGGAAAAGAGGGAGACCGAGGGGGTGCCTGGGGCCACCACACCATGCCCTGGCGCGGCCAGGCCCAGCCCGCGCCTGGGGGTGGTGTGGCCAGCCCTTGGCCCTCCTCCGTCTCGTATTCTGGCTCCGTGAGTCTTCTGGAAAAATAGGCACTTTGGCTTTTGTCCCGTCCAATTCCGAGAATATTCATTTTCTGACTTTCCTGGAACCAAAAACAGCAGAAAATAGGCAGCTGGCACTATGGCTCTTGTTAATAGGTTAGTCCAAGAAATCATATGAAAAGTACTCCAAAGTCTGGGCAAAACACAAGAAAGTGGATAAAACCAAGCATGGAGCATCAAAAATTATAGATACATTTGCAATGTATCAGAGCTCATGAATGGGAATTTGAGCATTAGCAACTTCAATCTCCCCCAAGCTTGAGCTGTACTCTCTCCATCAAGAGGCCAAACATTGTATATTTGATTCTGATCTTTATGAATCTCACTAGGAGGATAAAACTTTGAATAAAAGAGAGGCACTATTTCCTCCCATTCCAGAGCTTGACCATTCTCCAGCAGCTTATACCATTCCTCAGCTCTTCCTTTCAGTGATAATGAGAATAACTTCTTCTTAACTTGATCTGTAGTAATACCTGCACACTTGAACAACTCGCATAATTCGTGTATAAAGAGCAAATGATCACCGGGATGGACAGTTCCATCCCCAACATAGTAGTTATCCATAACACGATCAAAAATTCTTGTAGGTAATTTGAAAACATCATTCTCAGCAGGTGGTGGCTTATCTACTACCTTAGCAGTGGTAGTAGCATTACCAAATAAGAAACTCAGCGAATTATCCATAACGAAAATAAAGCAACTAGCAGAAGTAAACAATACTCACAGTAGAAGTTTCCTTTACCAGTTCCACTCTCCAATAGCGCTTCACTCCCCGGCAACGACGCCAAAAAAAGTCTTGATGACCCACAAGTATAGGGGGTGTATCACAGTATTTTCGATAAGTAAGAGTGTCGAACCCAATGAGGAGCAGAAGGTCCTGGCTAGTGGTATGGATCAGGAATTCTCTGCAAATACTTAGCAAACAGATTTTTAGGGGTTTTTGATAGAACAAGTAAACCAAGTACGAGTAAATAAAAGACAGTAGGAATAAATGTAGCAAGTGGCCCAATCCTTTATGCAGCAAAGGACAAGCCGGTTGTATTACTTAAGATGACCAAACGTTCTCGAGGACACATGGGAAGACCGTCAAGTGCTTTTGCTTCATATAGTTGATTAATCTTCTCTAGCTTGCTAAGTGTTGTGTGGGTGAACCTGTGCTAATGTACCACCCCATCCAAGACTAATACATACTTGTGATTATACCCCTAGCAAACATCCTTAAGTACAAGAAAGTAATTAAGGTAGAAACCGAACCACAGCTTTAAACTCTAAGACCCTTACGTCCCTTGTGCAATGGTTTCCTAACGGGGGTTCAGGTTTCTGTCACTCCGGCAACCCTTACGATTAGTAGCCAAATACACAATGCATTCCCCTAGGCCCAGATAGGTGAAGTGTCATGTAGTCGACGTTCACATGACACCACTAGAAGAAGTACACCACAACTTAAATAACAAACTATTGAATCTCTCTCAACACAACTCCACTACTAACAACATGACTTCTCCCATGTCCTCAAGAACAAAACGAACTACTCACAAGACATCATATGGATCATGATTAGAGATGGAATAATGATGTATAACAATCTGAACATAAACAATAATTCAACGGTTAACTCAATAGCATCAACTACAAAGAGTAATCAACACCGGGAAAGTTTCCCCTATGAACTAAAGCAAGATTCAACCCAATTGTTACAGCAATATGGAGATGGTGATGATGGTGCTGATGGTGATGATGGTGGTGATCATGATGATGATGATGATCATGATGATGATGATCCCGATGAAGTCTAGCTAGATGGTGGTGTTGATGGCGACGATCTCCCCTCTCCGAGAAGGAATTCCCTGGGCAGAAATCTGTCTGCTGGAGAGATCTTTCTCTCTCGGTGTTTTCCACCATGCAAAGGCGGCGGAATCTTTCTGTGTTCGCTCCCCGAGTCTTAGGGTTTCGGGAGGATGATATATGCCAGAGGGGAGAGGCTGGAGTGGGCCAGGGTGGCCACACCACCTGCTGGCGCGGCCTAGGGCTGCCCGCGCCAGGGGTGGTGTGGGCCCCCTGTGGCCCATCTCCACTCCGTCTTCTGGCATCCTTACTCTTCTGGAAAAATAGGATTTTCCGTATATTTTCCTGGATTTTCTGATCTTCGCGAATTTTGCCTCCAAACAACACTTTTTCCATCAGAATCCTGACTGCAGCGGTCCATGCTCCAAAAGTCATCAACCATGCAAAAACAAATGAAATAACATAAGTATCACCTCTCAATACGAAATATATCAATGAATAATAGTGAATTAGGACATAGAATAGTGATGCAAAATGGACGTATCAGCGAGCCACAGGAAGGACCACAGGGCGCAGGGGATCCCACGACGTGACGTGGTGATCCAGTTAACGAGGAGACAGACACGACGTGACGTGTGCAGCAGTAACACCTGACATTAACTGCGGCAGTAACTGGTGCGGGCCCTTAAAATGAGGCAAAATAATGATTACCCTCCACGTGGGACGTGGGGAAGCGTACGAGAGAAGGAAGGATAACCCGGATAACCAAAGGGTGACCCAGCTAGCGAGTGAAAGGTCGGAATGTGCCAAGGGAAAGTTAGCCCGTGGAATCCGGACTATGAGATAACTCGGGAAAAGGAGCAAAAGGTTCGGTAATTTGAACCTTCCGTGGCCTTAGTAGCTGGAGCTGCTAAGACCGCACCAGCTCCGGGGACTAATGTTGGGGGATACCCCCGGGTAGGGTCACGCTGCGTATAAAGGCCGAGTTAGCCGAGGTACGGCAAGGTCAAAGCAAGTGCTGGCCGAGTCACCTCAAGGCTGGCCGAATCACGGAGTAACCCGGACCAGATGATGTCCACCTAACTGAGTCTCGGTCAACATAAGTCGTATGCCGGCAGGATTTATGTAACTTGTATGCATGTACCAGTATGGCCGGATTAACCAGGCACGATTCGGGTTATATCAAGCTTGCTAGAGAAGGAAGGTATCTCACTGGACAAAAGGTGGTCACTGTACGCAGGAGCGTGAGCGAAGCGAACAGAGAGAAGGACCACCGAGGCGTGGCCGACAAGGGTGACGTTGCCTGTGTCGGATGACGCTGGCGCCGCAGAGGCTCACGTAGCCTCTACATGGCTTACGATGGAGAAAAGTGACCCGGTCGGTTTGCTATTTTGGGAAGAGGCATATTCCCTAGAATATGCCTCCAGTATGCCCTAATTGGAGACCTAGCCTCCCCTATATAAGGAGGACTAAGACATCTGGATAAAGGGTTGATCTCGAGTTGGTTAAGCATTACTGGGTAGATTCTTGGTCCTGAGAGCTAGCTAGTGGTGAGAGTAAGAGAGTTCCTTCTTCCTCCTCTCCCCAATACAGCTCAAGGAGAATTTGTAACATTGGAAACCTATTGAATACAAAACATTTTTGTGTGGAATCACCACAATATCCCTCCCTAGATTCCTCTAGTGCATCTTGTCCCCACCTTTAGCCTATCCATGGCATCTGCTGTGACACCACCACGACACAATGACACTGCTATATCCTTATGTGATTTGTGAGAAGAACACACATGCGATGACACTGGTTGTGGTTCATGAAAAGAACAGACATGCAATGACACTAGTGGATCCATGTGTGGTTTATGGAAGGAACAAACATGGAATGACACTGGGTGTGGTTCATGAAAAGAACACACATCCAATGACACTGGTGGATCCTTATGTGGTTTGTGAAAAGAACAGACATGCAATGACACTGGGTGTGGTTCATGAAAAGAACAGACATGCAATGACACTGGTGGATCCATATGTGGTTTGTGAGAGGAACATACATGCAATCACACTGGGTGTGGTTCATGAAAAGAACAGACATGCAAAGACACTAGTGGATCCTTATGTGGTTTGTGAGAAGAACATACATGCAATGACTCTAGCTGTGGTTCATGAAAAGAACACACATGCAATGACACTGGTGGATCCTTATGTGGTTTGTGTGAGGAACAGACATTTAATCACACTGGGTGTGGTTCATGAAAAGAACAGACATGCAATGACACTGGTGGATCGTTATGTGGTTTGTGAGAAGAATAGACGTGCAATGAATCTAGTTGTGGTTCATGAAAGGAACAAACATGCAATGACACTAGTGGATCCATATGTGGTTTGTGAAAAGAACAGACATGCAATCACACTGGGTGGATCCATGTGTGGTTCATGAAAAGAACACACATGCAATGACACTGGTGGATCCATGTGTGGTTTGTGAAAAGAACACACATCCAGTGACACTGGGTGTGGTTCATGAAAAGAACACACATCCAATGACACTGGTGGATCCTTATGTGGTTATTGAGAAGAACAGACAGGCAATGACTCTAGCTGTGGTTCATGAGAAGAACACACATGCAATGACACTGGTGTATCCTTTTCTGGTTTGTGAAAAGAACACACATGCAATGACTCTATCTGTGGTTTGTGAAAAGAACACACATGCAATGACACTGGTGGATCCATATGTGGTTTGTGAGAAGAACAGACATGTAATGACTCTAGATGTGGTTTATGAAAAGAACACACATGCAATGACACTGTTGTATCCGTATGTGATTTGTGAGAAGAACACCCATGCGATGACACTATGCGTGGTTCATGAAAAGAACAGACATGCAATGACACTTGTAGATCCATATGTGGTTTGTGAAAATAACAGACATGCAATGACTCTAGCTGGATCCATGTGGGGTTCATGAAAAGAACGGACATGCAATGATACTGGTGGATCCATGTGTGGTTTCTCAGAAGAACACACATGCAATGACACTTGGTGTGGTTCATGAAAAGAACACACATCCAATGACAGTGGTGGATCCTTATGTGGTTTGTGAGAAGAACAGACATGCAATGACTCTAGATGTGGTTCAAGAGAAGAACAGACATGTAATGACACTAGTGTATCTTTATGTGGTTTGTGAGAAGAACAGACATGCAATGACTCTAGCTGTGGTTTGTGAGAAGAACACACATGCAATGACACTAGTGTATCCTTATGTGGTTTGTGAGAAGAACAGACATGCAATGACTCTAGTTGTGGTTCATGAAAAGAACACACATGCAATAACACTCATGTATCCTTATGTTATTTGTGAGAAGCACAGACATGTAATGACTCTAGCTATGGTTCATGAAAAAAACAGACATGCAATGACACTGGTGGATTCATGTGTGGTTTGTGAGAAGAACACATATCAAATGACACTGGGTGTGGTTCATGAAAAGAACGCACATCCAATGAAACTGGTGGATCCTTATGTGGTTTGTCAGCATAACAGACATGCAAATGACTCTAGATGTGGTTAATGAGAAGAACGGACATGCAATGACACTAGTGTTTCCTTATGTGATTTGTGAGCAGAAAAGATATGCAATGACTCTAGCTGTGGTTTGTGAGAAGAACACACATGCAATGACTCTAGCTATGGTTCATGAAAAGAACACACATGCAATGACACTGGTGGATCCATATGTGGTTTGTGAGAAGAACAGACATGCGATGACTCTAGCTGTGGTTCATGAAAACAACACACATGCAATGACACTGCTGTATCCTTATGTGATTTGTGAGAAGAACAGACATGCAATGACTCTGGCTCTGGTTCATGAAAAGAGCACACATGCAGTGACACTGGGTGTGGTTCATGAAAAGAACAGACATGCAATGACACTGGTGGATCGATGTGTGGTTTGTGAGAAGAACACACATGTAATGATACTGGGTGTGGTTCATGAAAAGAACACACATCCAATGACACTGGGGGTCCTTATATGGTTTTTGTGAGGAACATACATGCAAAAACACTAGGTGTGGTTCATGAAAAGAACAGACATGCAATGACACTGGTGGATCCTTATGTGGTTTGATAAAAGAACAGAGATGTCATGAATCTAGCTGTGGTTCATAAAAGAACACACATGCAATGCCACTAGTGGATCCATACGTGGTTTGTGAAAAGAACAGGCATGCAATCACACTAGGTGGATCCATGTGTGGTTCATGAAAAGAACACACATGCAATGACGCTGGTGGATCCATGTGTGGTTTGTGAGAAGAACACACATCCAATGACAGTGGGTGTGGTTCATGAAAATACCACACATCCAATGACACTGGTGGATCCTTATGTGGTTTGTGAGAAGAACAGACATGCAATGACTCTAGGTATGGTTCATGAGAATAACACACATGCAATGACACTAGTGTATCCTTGTGTGGTTTGTGAGAAGAACACACATGCAATGACTCTAGCGGTGGTTCATGAGAATAACACAAATGCAATGACACTGGTGGATCCATATGTGGTTCGTGAGAAGGACAAACATGCAATGACTCTAGATGTGGTTCATGAAAGGAACACACATGCAATGACACTGCTGTATCCTTATGTGATTTGTGAGAAGAAAACACATGCGATGACACTTGGTGTGGTTCATGAAAAGAACAGACATGCAATGACACTAGTGCATCCATGTGTGGTTTATGAAAGGAACAGACATGCAATGACTCTAGATGTGGTTTATGAAAAGAACACACATGCAATGACACTGATGTATCCGTATGTGATTTGTGAGAAGAACACCCATGCGATGACACTATGTGTGGTTAATGAAAAGAACAGACATGCAATGACACTGGTAGATCCATGTGTGGTTTGTGAAAAGAACAGACATGCAATGACTCTGGCTGAATCCATGTGGAGTTCATGAAAAGAACGGACATGCAATGATACTGGTGGATCCATGTGTGGTTTCTCAGAAGAACACAGATGCAATGACACTGGGTGTGGTTCATGAAAAGAACACACATCCAATAACAGTGGTGGATCCTTATGTGGTTTGTGAGAAGAACAGACATGAAATGACTCTAGACGTGGTTCATGAGAAGAACAGACATGCAATGACACTAGTGTATCCTTATGTGGTTTGTGAGAAGAACATACATGCAATGACTCTATCTGTGGTTTGTGAGAAGAACACACATGCAATGACACTGGTGTATCATTATGTGGTTTGTGAGAAGAACATACATGCAATGACTCTATTTGTGGTTCATGAAAAGAACACACATGCAATTACACTCATGTATCCTTATGTGATTTGTGAGAAGCACAGACATGTAATGACTCTAGCTGTGGTTCATGAAAAGAACAGACATGCAATGACACTGGTGGATCCATTTGTGGTTTGTGAAAAGAATAGACATGCAATCACACTGGGTGGATCCATGTGTGGTTCATGAAAACAACACACATGCAATGACACTGGTGGATCCATGTGTGGTTTGTGAGAAGATCACACATCCAATGACACTGGGTGTGGTTCATGAAAATAACGCACATCCAATGAAACTGGTGGATCCTTATGTGGTTTGTGAGCATAACAGACATGCAAATGACTCTAGATGTGGTTAATGAGAAGAACGGACATGCAATGACACTAGTGTTTCCTTATGTGATTTGTGAGAAGAAAAGATATGCAATGACTCTAGCTGTGGTTTGTGAGAAGAACACACATGCAATGACTCTAGCTATGGTTCATGAAAAGAACACACATGCAATGACACTGGTGGATCCATATGTGGTTTGTGAGAAGAACAGACATGCGATGACTCTAGTTGTGGTTCATGAAAACAACACACATGCAATGACACTGCTGTATCCTTATGTGATTTGTGAGAAGAACAGACATGCAATGACTCTGGCTCTGGTTCATGAAAAGAGAACACATGCAGTGACACTGGGTGTGGTTCATGAAAAGAACAGACATGCAATGACACTAGTGGATCCATGTGTGGTTTGTGAGAAGAACACACATCCAAAGACACTGGGTGTGGTTCATGAAAAGAACACACATCCAATGACACTGGGGGTCCTTATATGGTTTGTGTGAGGAACATACATGCAAAAACACTAGGTGTGGTTCATGAAAAGAACAGACATGCAATGACACTGGTGGATCCATATGTGGTTCGTGAGAAGGACAGACATGCAATGACTCTAGATGTGGTTCATGAAAAGAACACACATGCAATGACACTGCTGTATCCTTATGTGATTTGTGAGAAGAACACACATGCGATGACACTAGGTGTGCTTGATGAAAAGAACAGACATGCAATGACACTAGTGGATCCATGTGTGGTTTGTGAAAGGAACAGACATGCAAAGACTCTAGATGTGGTTTATGAAAAGAACACACATGCAATGACACTTCTGTATCCGTATGTGATTTGTGAGAAGAACACCCATGCTATGACACTATGTGTGGTTCATGAAAAGAACAGACATGCAATGACACTGGTAGATCCATATGTGGTTTGTGAGAGGAACAAGCATGCAATGACACTAGGTGTGGTTCATGAAAAGAACACACATGCAATGAGACTGGTGGATCCATATGTGGGTTGTGAAAAGAAGAGTCATGCAATGACTCTGGCTGGATCCATGTGTGGTTCATGAAAAGAACAGACATGCAATAATACTGGTGGATCTATGTGTGGTTTGTGAGAAGAACACACATGCAATGACACTGGGTGTGGTTCATGAAAAGAACACACATCTAATGACACTGGTGGATCCTTATGTGGTTTGTGAGAAGAGCAGACATGCAATGAATCTAGATGTGGTTCATGAGAAGAGCAGACATGCAATGACACTGGTGTATCCTTATGTGGTTTGTGAGATGAACAGACATGCAATGACTCTGGCTGTGGTTTGTGAGAAGAACACACATGCAATGACACTAGTGGATCCATATGTGGTTCGTGAGAAGGACAGACATGCAATGACTCTAGATGTGTTTCATGAAAAGAACACACATGCAATGACACTGCTATATCCTTATGTGATTTGTGAGAAGAACACACATGCGATGACACTGGTTGTGGTTCATGAAAAGAACAGACATGCAATGACACTAGTGGATCCATGTGTGGTTTATGAAAGGAATAGACATGGAATGACACTGGGTGTGGTTCTTGAAAAGAACACACATCCAATGACACTGGTGGATCCTTAT